>OY970833.1:4627500-4667500 GCA_963853835.1 Calendula officinalis
GGCCGAATTGGAGAAGCACCAAGATCTTGGTGTTCTTCGTTCTTCGTTCTTCATATTCTTCAAGTCTTGAAGATTGAAGATCATTACAAGGATCAACTAGAAGATCGCTCGTCGTGTTCATCATCAGTGGATTTATCTTAAGCATTAACCAAGGTATGATTCATGGAACACTCTTTCTTCTTCTCCTCTTGTTCGACCAAAACCCACCAAGAACCCTAGGGTTCTTGGTAGTTGTCGAAACACACACAAGTGTGTGTGTGTGTTTGGGTTTTCGTACAAGGTTTCTTCCATTGTTATTCTACTCTAGATTTTCAAGATCCCAATCCTTTAGGGTTTAAGGATTAGGTTTAATCTCAGTTCCGCATTTAGGGATTAAATCAGCTAGTTGGTTTTAACCGGTCAAGAACAAGTTCATGTTCTTGGTCAGTAGGGTTCGAACCAAGCTACTAGGAGGTTGACCCAAGTGGTCAATCAGTGTTAATGAAACCCTTCAGTGGTATCAGAGCGGTGGTTTAGAGATCTAAACTAAATTAACAAAGTTTGTTTGTTTAATTTTTGTTAAAGTTTTTTTTGTTCCAACTTCTTCTTCTTCTTCTTCTAAGATCATGAAAAGGGTAAGAACCCTAGGACCAAGCATGTTAAACTAGTTAAGTTTAATTGGTCAAAAGGATTCTAGAAAACCCTAGAAATTTCATGTGAGGCAAAAGAACCCTAGGATCAAGAACATTAAACAAGTTTTGTTTAATTGATCAAAAGGCTTCTTTTCCCTAACCCTAGCTATTTTCGAACATTCTAGAACCCTAGGATCAAGATTGTCAAAAATCTTTATCAAGAGGATTCTTTCCTTAATTGTATGATCTTCCAAATCTAGGATCAAGTATGTTAAACCAAGATTTGGTTTAATTGATCAAAAAGGATTATTTCCTTTTCTCAAAGATTTCGTGATCAAGGAGGATGCTTGGACACCAAGTTTGTTAAACTAGCCTAGTTTAATTGGTGGAAAAGTTTCCTAGACTTTAAGGATTTTTTGGAAAAACCCTAGATATAATCTAGAACCCTAGAACATTAAACTAGTTTAAGTTTAATGATTTGAAAGAATTAATTAGGTTAATAATCTAAAACCTAGATAATTAAACAAGTTTATGTTTAATAGGTTTAATAGGTTTAATTATTACTTTAGTAGATTTATTAAAGACTAGTTCTTTAAACCTAGAAATCTAGACAAAGTTTATTGTCTATAAGGTTTAAATTAAAAAGTTTAAATAAATTTATTAGGGTTATAATCCATCCTAGAATTTAAACAAAGTTTATTGTTTAAATAGGATTGATTAGAATTAATCTTTTAGTTAAATGTCTTTGATCAAGAAAGTCAAAACCCTAGTTTTGATTGATCAAAAACAAGATTAGGGTTAGACTAATTAATGAGAATTAAAAGAAGTGTTAATTTTCTAGTTCAAGAAATTAACAAGATGTATTTATTTATATTTATGCATTATGTTTCGAATTTTAAATATTTAAAAGATAAAATGAATTTTAATGAATAAAGAAGTTTATACGTATTTTAATTAGTTTAAGTTAAAATACATATGTATAAATTGGATGTAATATTCTTGTTAGAATGTTACAAGTTTATTTTAAAAGTAAAACAAATATTTATATATATATTAAATACAAGATTAAATGGAACATTAAAAATAATGTTATTTTGATCTTTAAGGATAATAATATAACTAGTTATTGTATAAGTTGATTATATAATTGAAACTAGAAAGTACAAAGTTATGACTCCATTATAACTAGAAATCGTACAAGTTGAGATTATATGATAAACTAGAAATATACAAAATTATATATTATTATTATAAGGTGTATAAAGTTATAAGTTATTATAACTAGTAATTACACAAGTATAATATGAGTATTTTACAAGTATAAATAACAAGAACTTATATTTAACTAGTTCTAGTTAAATGTAAGAAATGTTTAAACAAACTAAGAATTATTATATATAGTCTTTATATAATAAGTTTATTAGTTTCACCAAATATAAACCGGTGATTGTGTTAGCTTAAGTTCCACCGTGGTTGTTGGAGCTAGTGGGAGCTACACAAGAAAATCACAACGTTTATAAGTGTGTCGCTAAGACATAAGTTTTGGTGAAATCTAGTAAGTCAAAACAAATGTTTGATTTCATTATTAAGCATATGAAAAACTAGGTGTGTTAAACTAGGTTTATGATTCAAGTCTATGAATCGTAAAAGGATTAAAAGTTTAACATAAGTTTTTCAAAAAAGGTAAAACAAGTAAGTTTTATTTTAGATAAGGTTTTCCACAAAACCTAGTGATACGTTTTGTACACCTCGTTTTTAGGTATACATATAAAACGCGCAAATTCTTGAAACTACAAGTTTTAAGAAAAGTTCTTAAGTTTTAAAAAGCTGTCTTGTTGAATTCTTGAATTCACAAGTCACACATTTTAAACAAGGATTAAGATTGGAAAAAGGTTTGAGTTTAGTTCAAGACTTAAACAAACCCAAGAAAATCTTAGATCTAAGTACTATCCACCTAATGGAAGACCTCACTTGTTAAACGATATTCATATTGTAAGGATAAAGAACCTTAGATATGGATTCAAATCATTGCGAGTGTTAGGGTGTGTAAGGTTCTGTGATAATCGGGAGTCCCGTCGCAGAACATCGCACTGTCTTAGATGGTCTGATCTACTTTGGTGATAATCGGGAGTCCCGGTCCAAAAAGTACTTGAGTAGAATATACATACTAGACTTTATTACTAACTTAGAAATGTACAATCAAATTGTACAAAGTTGTAATAAGTTGCAAGTCTAAAGATTCTACGACCCCTAGGAATCGTGTCAAGTCTTGATACGATTGGTAAGGATGTTACCTACCAGAAATAGCATGTCTCATCGGGAAGTGCCCAAACCTTGCGGCGAGAATGTGATATATGGATCCTAGGCCTAAAATATTAATTATGGGTTTATAATATATTTTAGAGAATGTTTATTGATGATTACTAATTAAACTGGGTTTGATTTGTAGATGGCAGCAACAGACACAGGCGATAACTTACAACAAACTCTCGCGACGTTTCTTTCTAGGAAAGAAAGAGTTGACTGGGTCAAATTTCCTCAATTGGAGATGTGATTTCAAAATCATGCTCAGACAAGAGAGGGATAGGATTGACCAAGAAAGAAACGTGTTGAAAGCCCCTGCCGAGGATGCAAAGAATGAACCAAGACAAGCATTTTACGCTTGCAGGTCGCTCGTTTATTGCAAAATGGCTAGGGAGCATCAGTAGGTGCACACGTCATGAAAATGAAAGTGAACATCGATCACCTTACTAGACTTGGTCACCACGTGCCATTGCAGTTAGTAATTGACACTATACTCAACTCATTGTCAGATGACTACAAAGTCTTTGTAGCCAACTACAGCAAACGTAATATGGATAATTCCAAACCCGAGCTACGATCCATGCTCGAGGCTGTTGAGTTGAATATTAAGACCAATTCTAAAAGGAGTCGCACAACTGATGATAGCGATGAAGAAGGGCATGGTGGTAAAGGAAAGGGTAAAACCAAACCTAGCCAAGAAGTGCCTAATGGTAAAAGTGTCAAACAAAAGGTCAAGAAGTTTGAGCCTAACACAGCGAGGACCGAGAATCGGTGCTTCAAGTGTGGTGAGGCTGGGCATTGGAAAAAGAATTGTCCAAAGGGTGCAAGTGGTGGTGGAGGAAACGCAAGTTCCTCATGTAACACAACCACACTTCTTAATCACTTTTAGATACTTGTAAAGTACATTACGAGTAATCTAACTTTTGCAATCGTGTATTGCAGGAGGAGAAGAAAAGTGATGACCAGCATGAGATGGTGATTCCACAAGCACCAAGTTTTATAATTCAGTACTTTTATGGATTCAGTAAAAACAATTTTATTTTATTGTTTGGATATTTTTCTATTATGTTAAAACAAGTTTTTATTTTGTTTTTAATAAGAATCCATGTTTGAATTATATTATGTGTGTGCATATGTGATAATTACACTAGTCAAGGTTTTATGACTAGATTGTAAATCAAGTTTTGATTTACTTTATATTTCATGTTTTATACTTGTTTGATTGTTGTATAATAAATAACGTTTTAGAAGCTCAATACTTAGATACTAGAAATTAGAAGTTTTTCCTCTAAAGTATTTAAGAGATTTTATGAAAAGCATAAGGTTCAAAAGTTATTGAACCTAGTTGAAACATCTTAAGTAATGGTTACTTGTGATAGTAAGTTTCAAGGTGTTAGTATTAATATAGTATGATTACATTGGATATAATCAAGGTAGACTTTAAAGAGGTATTATTACAAGTCTTTTATACTTGTAATAAAGGAATTTAATGAAGTCATAATTCCCTAAAAGGAATAATTGGATATCCATAAAATCCAAGTGAAATGACTTAGACATTAAATGAACTCTTAAAAGGGACAAAACTATATTAAAGTATTTAAGAATTAAAAGGTATTATTGCAAGTCTTTTATACTTGTAATAAATACAATATTTAATCAAGTCATAATTCCCTAATAGGAATAATGGATATTTGAGAAATCCAAGAAATGACTTTTAGCATTAAATAAGATTCTTAAAAGATACTAATACACTTAAGAATTGGAAGTATCGTTTCAAGTGTCTTATACTTGTTAGATACAGTAGTCAATAAAAGTCATGATTCCCTTAAAAGGAATGTTGGATATTCGCAAATCCAAAGGATGACTTTGATAATTGATTAATTCTTAAAGGGTTAAACTATGAGTTTTGACTAGGTCAAAAGTAGTAGTTTAAGTGATGTTTAATTTCCATAAAATTTAGTGGGAGCTATGACTAACATATTCACTAGAGGTACTAATGAATATAGTAGAGTTAGTTAGAACATTAACAACAAGGTTTTACCAAGTCGTTAGCCAAAGAGTTAAGAGAAATAAATGATCAGTAATTAGATTATTGCAAACCTAATAGCGTGATCACAAGTCTTGTGATTAATTATTGCATATCTAATAGGATGTTCACATTCCAGTGAACAAGTCAATCATTTAAGGAAGTTTCTTTAACTAGTAAGAATATCTACAAATCAAGTAGCTAAAAGAGATTTAGTTACTAGGCAAGTTTTATAGATTCAAGAAACTAAAGGAGTAAATTTCCAATCCTCCCACGTTTACCGAATCATATAAAAAGGAAAGACTAGGAATAATACATGAGTTAGTATCATTGTTATTCAGAATTTGTATGTTTTACAATATCCATGAATAAAAGTCTATTTATTCAAAAAAAGGTATAAATCCGTGACTACTCGTCTTGGTGGGAACCTCGATGGGACGTTAACGTCATCGCGGTATTTGGTGGTAGATTCGAAGTTCTTCGAAGATAGTTACACAAGTTTTTGTGTAAACCAAATATCGGTGATATTCTGTTGGAGCTCGACGAATATTGGATTGACCACCGTGATAATACTTCGTGGTTGAAAAGTTGAAAAGTATTATTCACTAGGATTGTCCTTAAGCCTGAGGTATTTGGTTTGGGATACATTGACTAATGTGCATTGGTTCGTCTTAGACAATTCTGAAATATGGTCGTCATACGAGGCTTTACTGCGTACAAAGGAATTTGTATTTTGAGTCGAAATATAACAAGATGGTAATTGCACCTCCTCCTTAGGAGAGATATTTATGGGTCCTTTGACATGATGATAACTGGAAAGTGCATGGCCATGCCCAAACGAACTGATTCGTTCTTTGTCGGTTATCACAACAGTTTGAATAAAGAAGTCATTAAACGATTTCGAATACAGGAGTTGATATATTCTACCATGCTCGTATTCGTTATCACAAATATCGTGCTGCAAGGGATAAACCTAACATAGTTGCCCAAGAAGTAGAGACAGAGTGTTCTTTACTAGGAGACGCTATTAAAGAGTTTTTCAAGAAACTATACCTGGGTTACGTAAGCTGTTTTTATGGGGTTGGTTACCTACATGCCCATCTAGAAGGCCACTGTAGCTCGTATCATTAAGACAAAGGTTACAAATTAGCACAAGTGGGAGTCTGAAGGATTTATGTGCACAATTAGTCAACCTATAATGATACATCCATGCCTACGAAACACTTAAGGGTCACACCGGTGAGTGCATGTAATACGAGTAAGATATGTAATGATACTTAGAAGATGATTGATTCATAATAGTCATTTATGAATCAAGTTAAGTATTAAGTCAAGTTTGACTTATTACTAGATTAGTTTAACTAACTAACTAATACAAGTATTTGTACATTTACTAGTGGAGTAAATATACAATGTGTTAATTATAGATTATCCATGATATGATTTAAAGCTACTAAATCATATAGTAATTGGATAATATTATTGTTTAGATTATATAAAGTTTATTATATAATCAATTATTAAAAGTATAAATACACGAATATATTTCGTGTATATGGGTACCGAAATATTAAGTGTATAATACTAGACATTTAATAATTAAGTGTAACAATAATAAACTAGAAAAACTATAAGGGTTTAATATATAAAAGGATAAGTTTAATTAATGATTAATATTAATTAAACTAGAAGGGCCCTAAGTGAAAGTCCTGCTATTATAAATAGAAGGCTTGGGGTTCCCTTATTCCTTGATCCCTAGAGCCGAAACCCTAGCCCCATTCTCTCCCTAGTTTCGGCCGAATAGGAGAAGCACCAAGATCTTGGTGTACTTCGTTCTTCGTTCTTCATATTCTTCAAGTCTTGAAGATTGAAGATCATTACAAGGATCAACTAGAAGATCGCTCGTCGTGTTCATCATCAGTGGATTTATCTTAAGCATTAACCAAGGTATGATTCATGGAACACTCTTTCTTCTTCTCCTCTTGTTCGACCAAAACCCACCAAGAACCCTAGGGTTCTTGGTAGTTGTCGAAACACACACAAGTGTGTGTGTGTGTGTGTGTTTGGGTTTTCGTACAAGGTTTCTTCCATTGTTAATCTACTCTAGATTTCCAAGATCCCAATCCTTTAGGGTTTAAGGATTAGGTTTAATCTCAGTTCATGTTCTTGGTCAGTAGGGTTCGAACCAAGCAACTAGGAGGTTGACCCAAGTAGTCAATCAGTGTTAATGAAACCCTTCATATATATGGTCTAGATCTGGTGAGGACTGCGAGAACTCCAAAAAAAACTCTGAAAATGATTCAAAACAAACTTTTTTCAAAAAAAATTCTTTTTTAAACTTAAAAAACGCAGCCTATAAGATCAAAAAAAAATAAAAAATTTAAAAAATGATCAAATAAAAAATATGGATCATAATTTAGATCCACAAAAAAAAATATGGATCATTATTCTGATCCACAAAAAAACAGTGGATCATATTTTTTTTTTTTCAAAATTTTTTTTTGGTCAAATGTGGAAATAATCATGGGGAGTTATATATATTTTTTTCCGAATTTTTTAAAATCTTTTTGAGGTTTCCTCCCGAGTCCTCACCGGATCCCACTTATATATATATATATATATATATATATATATATATATATATAGTGCCCGATTCAGCGCAGAACCGCAGAACCATCCTAACATCCAATGTTTTCTATGTTATACATAAGGTGTACATTTCCATACACGTTGTAACACATTTATACATTCAATGTTTCCAATTTTTTATACACATAATATTTAAATATACATTCAATGGTTCTGTGGTTCTGCACCTTTAAACGGTTCTGCGCTGAATCGGGCCTTATATATATATATATATATATATATATATATATATATATATATATATATATATATATATATATATATATAGGGTGAGGATCCATAGAAAAGCGTTATTAAATAAAGAACATAGGGAATAGTTCACATCCATTGGATCTAGAATTTAAGGGATAAGATGACGAGATTTAAAAAAGGCACGATTTAATTTAGGTGGGAGAATCCGAATGGAAAATTAGGCTAAAAGGCTATTATTGTAAAAATTCCCCTCTCAACCTCACAATTCAGTTCACGATTCAATTTCTCACACATTCTTCTCTCACTCAACGAAGGCGACGCAATTTACTCCTTCTCGCACAAAAGAAGCGATTTAGGGTTTCAATCGGATGTTTCAACTGGACAATCGAAGGCCTGCAATTATCTCAGTCGAACGATCTCTCTCAAAAATTTCTAGGGTTCTTCTGAATCTCTCTCACAAAACTGCAAATTCTGTAATTGGCTAGGGTTCTTCTTTAAACGCGACTTCTTTAAACGCGACTCAATCGGGCATTCGAGTGCTTTCAATCGGACAATCGAGGGGTTTCCGCCAAGGAGCTTCTGTTTAAATGGTGATTTTACTAGTTTTCATTTTTTTAATTCTATTTTACATTGTCTAATCTATTTCTTATAATAAATGCATGACTGATTCTCATTTTCACTTATGTTTTTGTGTTTGTTATATATATATATATATATATATATATATATGTATATATATATATATTATTGATCCAATGGTATTTTGAATCTGCTTTGTAAATTGTAATTGAATGAATTTAATTGCAGCAATTGTAGGTTCGTTACATTGTAGTTAGGAATCTATTCCAGCTGTTGTTATTGATTATGAGGTGATTCTCTCATCAAAATGCATTTGCATTTGTGTTTTTATATGAGAATCGATCAGTTGCATCCCTATTAAATAAGAAAATGCATATTGTTTGTTTGCATTTTCATATGATAATACCTTTATGACAACTGCAAAATGCTAAAATGCATTTGTATTTTAATTTGAGTATCTATTTCAAGCTTATTGACACAAAATACTAATATGCTTCCTAATTGCAGGTAAAACTAGGGCTGTAAATGAGAAAAATGTTGAATTCTTTCATTAACATATACAAGATGCAAAGAAGATAAAAAACACGAGATTTTACAAGATGGAAATTTATGCAATCCAGGGTTCAAAACGATGGTAATATTAGCATTACATAAACTGAAATAACAGAATTTGATAGTGATTGTTGGGAGGAACCGAGTTATGCAAAAAATCCTACAAGAAGAAAAAGAATGTCGGAAAAGGAAAATGAAACAAGACCGGAAAAGGAACAAAAAGGTTTAAATTTATCTCTATGCATTTTCATGTTATGTGTGTGTGAAATATGAAGTTAAAAAGAAGTTTGATTTGCGTGTAATGAGTTTGAACTTTAACAAAGTAAGGAAAAATGTATAAAAAAATAGTGTGAAAATGCATAAGACTTATGATGTAAGCATTTTCATTTATGAGAGTCTAAGGATTTGTTTGAAAACAAATAATAATTTTCTTTAGAATGAAAGTGTTTATGTATGTGTGACGATTCATTCTCTTATTGCAAAAAGTATTATATGTAATGTTTGCATTACAGATTGTGAAGAAACGGAAGTTGTTGATGATGATGATGATGACGACGACTTTGTGACAATAAACGAAATGTTAAAGAAAAAAAGAAATTGAATGATTAAAATGCAAATTCAAATGCCGAAAGGGTTGAAAGTGCAGAGGGAGGACAAGAGGTGAAAATGCAAATGATGAAAATACAAAGATTTTGAAACAACATTGGAGAGAACCCAACACACTAGGTGCAGAAGTGAGAATTATAATAGACTAAGTAGGAATCGGTAAAGGATGGTTTTGTCCTAACTAAACAGGTTTTCATGTATAAATATACACTAGATGGTTGTTTTTTTTTAAACATATGGATTGCTAGATTTAAGTGGTTCATTGTTTTTAGGTGGTTAAATGTATTTTCAAGGTTTATTGTGTTTTCAAACTTATGGTGGTTGGTTAGTTTTAGCTGATAGGGATTAATAGATAGTCATAAAAATAATCTAGATTTTTATTATTTTGGTTTTTGTTTGAATTGATATTAATATTCAATAAAAACAAGTATTGGTACATAAAATTTCATCAAATGTTCATGATACATGAAAAGGTAAACAAAATTAAAAATTACAAACAAGCTATATGTAAAGAAAATACAAATGTAAGTTGCAAGTATGAAAGTGTGAATGCCAATATTCAAAACAATATTTGAAATAGAACTAGTATTTAAAAGTGCAAGGAGAACTACATAAACTGAAAATGCAAATGCAATTACGAAAATGCAAATGCAATTATGAAAATGCAAACGCAACTAACATTATTTGAAACCGAACCAATATGTAAAATGCTAAAGACTTGTAGCCTAGTGGTATTGGAGTAAGGTGTAAGGTGTTACCCATAATCTATTAGTCATCGGTTCAAGTCCCCCTATAGACAAATTTGAGTAGATTAGGTGACGTTAAAAAAACTACATAAAATGAAAATGCAACTATAAGTATGAAAATGCAACTGTGAGTATAAAAATATAAATGCAAATACTAGTATTTGAAACAGAACAAATTTTTTAAAGTTCAGGGGATAACTAAATAAAGTGCAAATGCAAATGCAAGTATGAAAATAAAAATGCAACTGACAGTATTTGATATAGAACAAGTATGTAAAATTTCAGGGAATAACTACATAAAATAAAAACGCAACTGCAAGTATAAAAATGCAAATGTGATTGCTAGTATATGAACCATAAGCAGTATTTAAAATTTTAGGTAATAACTAGATACAATGAAAAGTCAAATGCAAAAGTGTGTTTAACTACGTTTAGTAAGAATATAAAACGATAATAAAAGAAAACTAATGTGCCACTCGAGAACATCATGCATTATCATCTGCTCTTTTTCCTTTCGGACAGGTTCAAATATTATGCGGATCATAGCTATCAATATCTCCAACATTAATTTCCTTAGAAAAAATCACGTCATTTACAACTTTCAAAGTGTCCACAAATTTACTATTGTTTACATTCTTACCATGCTTAGAACACCTGAAAATCTTAAGAGTAATGATTCCACCATTTGCATTTTTCAAAACCAAATTGAAGAGAAACTGGAACATGATCAAATCTATAAAAAACAAAATAAATAAAAACTATAACGCACGATGAAACTTCAGAAAATAACTACACACAATGAAAATGCAAATGCTAGTATGAAAATGCAAATGCAGATGAATTTCGGGAAATAACTAGGTTTAATGAAAATGAAAATCAAAATGCAAATGCAAATTCTAGTTATCTCTTTAAAATTTCAGATGAAAATGGAAATGCAAATTCCAGTCAGTTATTTAAAATTTCAGATGGAAACGCAAATGCAAATGCGAGTATGAAAATGCAAATGCAAATGCCAGTATAACAAATACGTGTTTAAAATTTATGTATATCTGTGTTCCAGTCGATGTTAAAATGTTTGTGTAAGCGAATTCCATCAGTTTGTATTTAAATAAAATTGAATTAATTCCAAAAAAGTTGCATATATATTAATTCGATCAATTTACATTAATTCCAAATTAGTTGCATCAAATTAATTTGTGACCTACCTTGAGCTGATTGAGGAGCAGTACAACCTGAAATTGTTCGTATTGAAGTTGTTCGATATGGAGCAGATTGAAGAGGAAAATCATGTGAACTGGAACTGATTAAACATGAGAAATCAGGAGAAATCGTATGGGGTTTTGGTTCGTATGGGGTTCTGCTCGTATGGGAGAAATCGAAATTAGGAGATGATAAACAAAATTAAGATGCAGATTCAGTAATAAACGAAATAGAAATCGAAAAATAAGAGATGTCACTTACTTGAATCTACTTGATCATGTGATTTCGATTAAGGAGCTGAGGTTATCTTCTGGTTCGTATGGAGGTTCACGTCTGGAGAGATGGGGAGAAGATGAGGAATTGAGGGAAATTAGAAACCACGTACATATCTTGTGAAGGAGTGGAAAGATGACAATAATACCCTTAAATGCTTTTATATGTTTTAATTAAATCAATGCTCTTAATTGCTTCTTTAACTTCTTCAAATAAACTAAATTCTTTCTTGATCCATATTCTATATATATATATATATATATATATATATATAAGGTCCGGATCCGGTGAGGACTCTTTTCCCGGTGAGGACTCCAAAAAAAGCTCAAAAAATGATCCAAAACAAACTTTTTTCAAAAAAATTTCTTTTTTAAATATCTAAATCGCAGCCTATAAGATCCAAAAAAAATTTCAAAAATGATCCAAAAAAAAAAAATTTGGATCAAAATTATGATCCACAAAAAAATATGGATCATTGTTATGATCCGCAAAAAAAAGTGGATCATAATTTTTTTTTTTAATTTTTTTTTGGTCAAATGTAGTAATAATCATGGGGAGTTATATATATATATATATTTTGGAATTTTTTTGATGTGTCCTCACGAGTCTTCACCGTTTTTTGAGTCCTCACAGGATCCCACTTATATATATATATATATATATATATATATATATATATATATATATATATATATATATATATATATATATATATATATAGGGGTGAGTTATATAGAAAACTCTCTTATTAAATAAAAAGGGTAGTTTCGTAATCTGCCATTTTAATTTAATTTTAATTGAAATCTCCACTTTCCATGATTATAGGAATGAATTTAATTGTTTCTATAACTTACCACCAGACGTTGATGGCCACTTTCCATGATTATAGGAATTAATTTAATTGGTTCTATTACTTCTCAAGATTGTATATTGATTGAATGTGGATGAATACATACATGTATGTCATGAAATTTCTTTTCTGGTTCCTTAAATTTTTCATTAATGACTACGAAATTGATGAATACATACATGTTGCACATGATGAAATATGGTACATACATGTACAATATGGTATGGAATTGATGAATACATACATGTACAATATGGTATGTAATTGATAATTACATGCATGTACAACATAGTGAATACATACATGTACAACATCCGTAAAATAATAATATATGGCACATCACGTATTTACATTTATGTAATTTATATTCTTTAGAAATATGAAGTATAGTTAGTTTATAATGAGAAAAAAAATTAGGACCTTGAACATCATCCTCATTGCCACTTCAAAATCTTGGTTAATAGGATCTTCGTTGACAAAAGCAATCAACTCTATGTCGATTATGTAGGTGCAAATACATTGATCTTGATTCATACCGATATCTTACCACTTAAATCTTTGGTAAATCATCGAAACAGCCATCCATCAACTCATCGTCACCTACAATCAGGGGTGCGTCTGCCAATTGATTACTAACTTGAACACCACTCGAACAACCAGCATCATCAATCAATACCATGTCGCAAATCTCTCACGCACAGAAATAATTTCGAATTTTGAAAGCTTTGAATTGTGAATTCAATTGGCAGTGATTTAGATACATGATTATAGGAATTCGGTTTTCATAAAGAAGATAGATACGTGAAATCTCCACTTTCCATATTTATAGGAATTAATTTAATTGTTTCTATAAAATCCGAAATACATTGAATACCGGAATTGCCCTTTACATTTAAATAAATGGAAAATATTTATCTAATTTCTGATTGGCTAATAAGGGTATATGGGTTCTCTATATAACTCTCCACTATATATATATATATATATATATATATATATATATATATATATATATATATATATATATATATATATATATATATATATATATATATATATATATATATATATATATAGGGTCCGGATCCGGTGAGGACTCTTTTCCCGGTGGGAACTGCGAGGACTCCAAAAAAAAGTCTAAAAATGATCCAAAACAAACTTTTTTCAAAGTGGATCTTAATTTTTTTTTCAATTTTTTTTTTGTCAAATGTAGTTATAATCATGACGAGTTATATATATTTTTTTCGGAATTTTTTGAAATGTTTTTGAGGTGTCCTCGCGAGTCCTCACCGTATTTTGAGTCCTCACAGGATCCCACTTCTATATATATATATATATATATATATATATATATATATATATATATATATATATATATATATATATATATATATATATATATATATATATATATATATATATGGGCCAATTCGGCACAGAACCCGTTTAAGCTACAGAACCGTAGAACTTTTTTTAGACCATTCAGGATTTAGTATTTTAATTTTGTGATTATTTAATTCATTAAATGATAGAGGGGTATTTTTGACATTGTGCATTTTTATTTTTTATTTTGTTTTTTGTAAATTTCTTAAAATTTAGTAATTAAATTCAGATTTTTTAGGATACATAAATGTTATATTTACGGATCTGCATGAATGTATAACGACCAAAGACAATTATGTTATTTTACGGTTATTTTGACAAACTCAACCACGCAATTTATTATAATAATAAAAAATTTTGGATAACATATATGTACAAAATAACACTTATTTATCTTAAAATATTAAATAACACACATGCACATTCTACATCTATGTACATAAAAAACTAAAGAACACCTACGTACAAACATAGGTGTTTGTTTCTAAACTATCTTCTTCATCTTCATCTTAGTAGAGTTTCAACAATATTTACCGTCTTCATATTCATAACAATATTTACCTAGCACCATGCAAGCTGGAAAACACGAAATAACCTCATATCAATTATAATTCTCAATATATAGGATGGGTGTGGATCCATAGAAAACCACTACTAATTAAAGAATATAAAGAATAAGTTACAGCCTATTGATCAGAAATTGAAGGGTTCAGATGACTTCCTACTTTAAAAACGTGCATTCAGTAAATTAGGGAGGGGATCAGATGGAAAATTTGCATAGATGGGTAGAATTGTCAAAAACCTCCTCTCTCACCTAAGCAGCATTACGTTGTTGATTCTCTCACCATACGAATGATCCCTTTCTCTCACCATACGAACGTTATCCTAGGGTTTTTCTGATTCTCTCTCACAAAATCAGCTAGGGTTCTTCATATCAGGTTCTCCACTTTGAAATTAGGGTTTCGACTCTCTCTCTCACGCACGATTAACGAAGGCTTAGATGCAATTAGTCTCTCTGGGCTGATTAAAAGCGACGAATGACGAACAATAATCGAGAATATATGGTTTCAATCATATAGTCGAACGAAATCGTTTCATTCAAGGGTTTCAGTTGGGGCTTTCAATCGCACAATCGAGTTTAAATCGAGATTTTAAAAGGTAACTAAAGTTCCTCACATATTAATTTATGATAATACAGCTAGAGTTTCAATCGCAAAATCCAACATTTATTTCTGATAATACAGCTAGAGATTTTAAAATGTAACTAAAGTTCCTCACAGTTTCAATCGCACAATCGAACATTAATTTATGATTTTCAATCAGCTAGAGTTTCAATCAAATTCTGACGAATGAAATTATGGTTTTGATTTTGGAAAGTAGCTTGTTGTTTGTTTGTTATTACATATTTTTGACCTAAAACCTGCTAGCATTTGCATTTTCATATGATAATACGTTTATGTGCACTTAAAAATGCTAGCACAACATAAATGAATACAGTAAATGAATAGATGCAATGGTAATTTGTTATTTTCATGCATTTTAAATGATATTACGAACTTAAGAAGGTCAATAAGGGTATAATGCTTGATTTCTGTTAGGGTTTTGCTCTATAATTTGCTTAAATGCATTTGCATTTTCGTATGAGTATCTATTTAGAATTTATTGATACAAAATGATAATATGCTCTTAAATTGCAGGTAACACTAGGGTTGCAAATCAAAAAGAAGTTGAATTGTTTCATTAACAGCTACAATATGCATAAAAGATCAAAAACACAAGATTCTACAAAATGGAAATCGATGCAATCTAGGGTTAAAAACGATGGTAAAAGAAAGAAGAATACCAACATAGATTAAGATGATTTTTGGGTAAAAACAGAAAGAAGAAAAAATATTGATGAAGTTATTGAAGGTGATCACTCATTTGCATTTTTATTGTTGCATTTTTTATTTATGCATTTGCATTTATGTGGATGCATTTTCATTTTTGTGTTTAAGAAAAAAATGAGCTTTTAATTTGAGGTGATTATGTATGTGTGCATATGCATTGCAATATTAAAAAAGAATTATGTAAAACATGTGCAATTGTGCAGTACACAAGTAGAGATTCAAGAAACTTTAGATGATAGTTGGTGTTATGCGGATCTACCTAAAAAAAGAAAAATAAAAAAGAGAAGGAAACAGAGAAGGAGAAGGAGATAGAAAAGGAGAAGAAAACCGAAAATGAGGAAACATAAAAAGAGAAAGAAGGTAAAAATTTATTTGTATGCATTTTTCATGTTTTGTGTGTAACAACAATAGAATAGGTATATGTGTTTTCATTTGTATTTATGTGTGTAGAAAGTAAGGAAAATGTATACATTGTTATTATTTTATGGTTGATTTTTGTTGATATGGAATGATGGATGGTTGTAGAAGTAATATACACTGTTATTATTTTGAAAAAAAATTTCTTTGTTTTAATTATAATCTTCAATAGAACAAGTGCAGGTACAGAAAATTTCATCAAGTGATACATGAAAAGGTAAATAGAAATAGAAACTTTAAAAAAAATGCATGTAATGAAAATGTAAATGCAGATGCAAGTATAAAATTTAAAATGCAGGTTGTGGTTGGTAAGATATTGATGGTTGGTTGGTTTTTGTTGACATGGACTGATAGATAGTTGTCGTAGAAGTAATCTTGGTTGTTATTTATTTTGGTTTTTGAGTAATGAAAAAGGCAGATGCATGTGTTTATGAAAATGAAAATGTAATTATGCAAATTAAATTCAACTAAGAATTTGAATCTGAAATAGAATGTAAAATTTCAGGAAATAAATGATAGTATTTGAATATAAATTGAAAATGCAACTAGATATTCGAAAATGCAAATGCGAATGCAAGTATGAAAGTGATGATGCAAATGATAGTATTTGAAAAAGAAATGGTATGTATAATTTCAGGGACTACAAAAAATGAAAATGCGAATGACAATATTTAAAAAAGCAAATACAAGTATGTAATATTTTCAAGGAAATAACAAAATAAAATGAAATGAAACTGACAGTATTTGAAGCAAAACCACTACTTCAAAGTTCAAAGAATAACTAGATAAAATGAAAAAACAAATGTCAAAGTAAGTTTAATTACTTTTGGTAAGAATATAAAATAAAACCAATAAAGTACTGCATCATTTAGTAAGAAGCAAAACCAGCACTCAAGAAAGTACAACATCATTATCTGCTACCTGCGTTGTTTTTTATGCATCTTCTACTTTTTTTTCTTTTTGGACAAGTGCGAATATTATATATGCGGATCATAACTAATAAAAGTAGGGAGAAAGTGTGGTTAAACAAATGATTTTCCGACTCAGATCTTGACGAAGTACGCATCAAACCAGAGAACTCCATGTCTCTAAAATAGGCTGGAATCCAAAAGTTTCTAAACCCAAACATGTGAGAGAGCCAATTATTATCTTCAAGATTAAACTCAGCAATGGTGGCATGCCAAAGATGATCAAAAACTTCACGTTCCAACTTGTTTGTCCATACAATTCTACATAATTTCGGTTTAAAACCAACATTACATACAACAACGTAAACCTATATATAAAAGAAATACTTAAAACCATAAAAAAAATGAAAATCTTAAAATGCATGAAAAGCAATAATAGAGGATACCTTGGTAGTAACTTTCTCCGTTATATGCCGCATACATAGACGATGTCTCGACATAGTAAAGCAAGAGTCAATAGCCATTGCCAGATCGAGGTCAGTTAATACCAACTTAGGTTGAGAAGGATAAGCTTTAATAAAAGCATTGCAGAACCACTTGTAGGACGTAACATTCTCTTTGCTCAACATAGGAGTACCAAATACAACACATTTTTTATGATTGTCTATACTAGTAAATGGTATAAAAACCATATCATATCTATTAAAAAGACTGAAAGTAAATCATAAAATAAAAATGCACAGTAATATGAAAATGCACAGGAAAATGAAAATGCACAAGAATACAAAAATGTATAACTTACTTATTAGTCCTATATGTAGCATCAAAAGACACAACATCCCTAAATGCACAATAATTTCTCTTTGATTGCTCGTCTGCTTAAAAAAACCCACCAAGCCTATTATCAGCATCAAAAGAGAAATCAAATGAAAAAATCACTAACATGTTGTTTCCTCTTGTTCAACAAATCGACAACAATTTGGCAATCATTATTCCCAATGAATTTCAACTCATCCCTTTTCGAACCCAATTCGAAGAGAAGCTGCAACATGATTAAAATCTATAAAAAGTAAATAGATTAAAACTAAAAAATATTGTTAAACTTTAGAAACTAAGTGCATAGGATGAAAATGCAATTGAAAGTATGAAAATGCAAATGCATGCAGTTTTAATATTTCTGATGAAAATGCAACTACACATTCTAGGCAGCTCTTTTATATTTTAGATGAAAATGCAAATGCAAATCCTAGTCAGCTGTTTAATATTCCAGATGAAATGCAAATGCAAATGAAAATTCCAGTAAGCTGTTTAATATTTCAGATGAAAATGCAAATGCAAATTCAAATGCTATTCAGTTGTTTAAAATTTCAGATGAAAATGCGAATGAAAATGCAAATTCCAGCAGCTGTTTAAAATTTCAGATGAAAATGCAACTGCAAATTCCAGGCAGCTGTTTAATATTTCATATGAAAATGCAAATGCAAATATTAGATATAATTCGCACCAATTTACACAGGTTAGAAGATGCGTGAGCTCCCTGGATCTGGATCTGATTCAAATATACGATATGGATCTGGATCTGATTCCCTTCTTCGAAGCTGATTTAGGGCTCGCATAGGAGCTGTGCAACCTGGATTTGATCGAATAGGAAAAAATATGTGAACATCAGCTGATTGAAGACTAGAAATCACGTGACCTAGAGGTTATTAGAGGAGAAATACCTTAATCAGTCGTATAGAGGTTATTAGAGGAGAAATACCTTAATCAGTCGTATATGAGGAGGAAAAATCACTTAAATGTTGAAGAACATATCTGGATACGATTGGAGCTGATTGAATCACATAATTGTTATAGAAAACAAAAGAATTAATGCCTGAATCACGTAAGTGTAGATATGAATTCATATATTTGAGCTGATTGATGTAATAGGGTAATAATGTTTGGTTGGAAGCTGACTGAGGCTAATACGTTAGGGTTCTTGTTGTTCCATATATTTGGATCTAAAATCATGAAATTGTTTGGGTTTTATTGAGGAGGAAAAGCCATTGATGGAGATGCGGAAGAGAAGGGAAGAAGATGAGAGGGGAAAATCACGAATGAAGGAAAATCAAAAAAAGAGAGGTATGTTGGAGGAGGGGGTAAAATGACATTCAAACCCTTAAGTCCCCTTGAATGTTTTAATTAAATCAATGCTCTTAATTGCTTCTTTAACTTCTTTAAATAAGCTAACTTTTTCTTGATCCATATTCTATATAGGATAACATCGATATATATAGATATGGTAACATCAATGTACCGTGTCATAAAATATTAAATATTTTGGATATGTACATCAATGTATGTCATAAACTAATTAAATATGTGTCATGAAATTTTTTGGATATGTGCATCGATGTACATCATAAATTGTATCGATATTTTGGATATATACATTCATGTACATTATAAACCGTTGGAATATGTGTAATGAAATATTAATTGACTTAAAAATATAATTATTTAGGGTAATTAGATATAAAAAAATAAATAGTTAGGATGATATAAAATAATCATAACAAAATAATACATAAGACAATAAAAATTAAAATTTAGCAAAGTTAAATAAAAAGTTATTATGTGTATTACAAAATATAGAGAACATTACCAGTATCCCATATGGCAAGATTAAACTTCTCCACATCTAATGTGATATATTTGACCTTAAAATCAACACTTGTGATAATGGAAAATGCAAGTAGCCAATAATATACAAAATTGTTATACGTATATAACACCTACCATTAAAAGCAACACACCCATCTCTACATAATCCAAAAGAATTAGTCATGACGTCATGTCCGTCCATGCGAGATGATGCAAAATAATTAAAATAGCGAGAGAGATGAGAGCTGATGGATGATGATGCAAAAGAATTAAAATAGAGATGATGATACTTACAAAAGGATAAGTCCGGCGGCCGTCAGTACTCACGCTAGGATTCACGATCGAAAAATGGGTGGTTTCAACTGGGGGATAGGGTTAATAGAGAGATATGATGAATGAGAGAAATGAGGGTACGGTTATTAAGGAGTTAATATTATCATTTTAAAAAATACTTATTTTACCCTTTTATTTGTTTTCTAATTAAATTAAAGAAGGTTTTATGTACCTTAAATGGGTTCTGCGTTGAATTGTACAATATATATATTAATGTGTCTTTCATGATCATTTCATTTCAAAAATCAATGGTTTAGATTGAGTTCTGCTGGTTCTGTAGCCTTAATTGGTTCTGAAACTAATTCAACCATATATATATATATATATATATATATATATATATATATATATATATATATATATATAGGGGAGGGTTCCTTTGAGAATTGGAAAAATCGTAAGAATGTGAGAATTAGTGTGATCATCAATGATTAACTTATATGTAATCTTAGGTTAATCATTGATGGCAGATTTTGCCCGGTCGTGAGCCCCAAATCCACCCAGATCAATTGCTAGGATCTATTCTCACATTCTCACCCAATATATTAATTCTCAAAGTAACTCATTCCTATATATATATATATATATATATATATATATATATATATATATATATATAGGGTCCGGATCCGGTGAGGACTTTTTTCCCGGTGAGGACTGCGAGGACTACAAAAAAAACACTAAAAATGATCCAAAACAAATTTTTTTCAAAAAAATTACTTTTTTAAATATCTAAATCGCAGCCTATAAGATCCAAAAAAAAAAAATAAGTTTTTCAAAAATGATCCAAAAAAAAAATATGGATCATAATAATGATCCAAAAAAAAAATATGGATCATTGTTATGATCCGCAAAAAAAGTGGATCATAATTTTTTTTTTTTTGAAATTTGTTTTTGGTCAAATGTAGTAATTATCATGGTGAGTTATATATATTTTTTTCGAAATTTTTTGAAATTTTTTTGAGGTGTCCTCACGAGTTCTCACCGTTTTTGGAGTCCTCACCGGATCCCACTTATATATATATATATATATATATATATATATATATATATATATATATATATATATATATATATATATATATATATATATATATATATATATATGTATATGTATATATATATGTATATATATATGTATATATATATGTATATGTATATGTATATATATATGTATATATATATGTATATGTATATGTATATGTATATGTATATGTATATGTATACGTATATGTATATGTATATATATATATATATATATATATATATAAATAAGTGAGTTCCATTGAAAATTAATATATTAGGTGAGAATGTGAGAATAGATCTCAGCCACTCATCTCCTTCCAGCCCTCACGCGCGCGGTGGCATTTTTGTAATTAAGTCCAATTTTCTCTGTTCCACACGCGGTGGCATTTTTGTAATTAAGTCCAACTTTTCTTTAATCATCGATGATTAAACTTGGTTTTATTAAACTTTTGAGATTGTTTTAATCATCGATGATTTAAACTGGGTGTAGTGTTCAATCATCAATGATTAATAGAACAATTTTGTCTTTAAAATCAAAGATGCTGTTTAATCATCGATGATTAAACTTGTCTCCGTTTTTTAGATTCTTAATTCTTTATAAGATGTTGTTTAATCATCGTGAGGACAATTATGATCCCGCCGCAGGGTAAACCACCGCCTCTCAGGTCCCCCGACTGATTCTACCATAGAGGCCAACGATAGACAATAACTCCCCCCCGAACACAGCTTACAACTTTCATCGTACTGTGCTCTCCAAAGAGCAACTCTTCTCAAAATCTCCAAAAACGGTGAGGATTCTTAGTATATATATAGAAGTGGGATCTGGTGAGGACTCCAAAAACGGTGAGGACTCGTGAGGACACCTCAAAAGAATTTTAAAAAATTCCGAAAAATATATATATAACTCCCCATGATTATTACTACATTTGACCAAATCAAAATTTAAAAAAAAAAAATTATGATCCACTTTTTTTTGCGGATCATAACAATGATCCATATTTTTTTTGTGGATCATTATTATGATCCATATTTTTTTTTTGATCATTTTTGAAAAACTATTTTTTTATTTGGATCTTATAGGCTGCGATTTAGATATTTAAAAAATAAATTTTTTTGAAAAAACTTTGTTTTGGATCATTTTTAGTATTTTTTTTGAGTCCTCGCAGTCCTCACCGGGAAAAGAGTCCTCACTGGATCCGGACCCTATATATATATATATATATGTATATATATATATAATAGCTTCAAAGCCCGCTCGAATGGGCGGGCATGCTTCGAGACTGATGTAAGAAAATAACAAAATATTGATACTATTTAAATAACATAACATTTCGTAATTGTAATGATGAGAAACAAATTTTGATACATGAATAAATGTTATAGGAAATTTAGAGACGAATAGTCACTAACTTCGAGACTTTGTCTTGCTTTTGGTCCCTAAGCGTAACAGGCGTTATTCTTTTCCGATACATCTGGTCATGTGCGATGCACATGAGGCCATGAGGGTAGTTTAGTCATTTTGTACTATATTATATTTACTTGATATTAGATAGATCCGATTTGTTTTGCAGGTATCTAGAGATGAGTTTGACCAACAATCATCTCGGTTACCTTTCTTTGCAAGTGTGGTTAACACTATTAAATCTATTAATAATTTTAACAATATTTTTAACTAATCAAATGATGCAGCGGTTGAAAGATCCTTCAATAATGCCGCTGTTGACTCAACTCTCTTTGTTGTGATCAAACCCTGCATTCAAACATCCAAACTTCTCATATGTACAGGAAAGAAGGATACTTTGAGGAAAAAATAAATAGACAAATAAAAAAAATAAATTTCAACCCATTTCAATACAAGTAATTAAACTTCATCTCTTAAAAATCTTTTACTTCCTCCGTTTCAAAATAAGTGATACACTTTCCATTTCAGGATGTTTCAAAATAAGTGATACACTTTGAAATTTGCATTATTTGGTAAAAAATAGTGGGATCCATACGCACTAATTATGTAATTTAATAAAGTGAAAAAACCCAAGTGTATCACTTACTTTCAAACGGAGGAAGTATAATGATCGACATAAAAAATGTCTTCAAAATCACTTAAAATCATAAAATCAAAACTCTTTGAAATAGATTTGAAAAAATATTGAGTTAATGCGATTAACAACTACATACACCCAACGCATCTTTGCAATGCAGGTAGCAACATCCAAAACAGCCAAATTTTAAAAATAGGAATCATGAGCAGGAACAGTCATTATTGCTTCTGCTCCATAGCTGCAAAAGATCAAACGGGTTAAGTATAGGAGGAGATATGGACACTCTTTATTTTGATAATTAACGAATCAATCAATGTTCAGTGATCTCCATTTTCGGTTGATTTAAATATGGAAATTGGTAATAATGGAAATGATTTATGAGAATATATTGACACTCTTTATTTTTATAAATACAAAACAATTATTTCAATTTAAAGTCAATCATGGTAATTAAAACAGGGATATTGACTGTTCTTGATCATTCAAATTTTCAAAGGTAATATAATGCCTATTTATTAAAATTATAGATGTTTTAATAGAGGGGGAATATGGAAAAAGAAAAAAAATCCAGGGTCGACCGTTGCCATTTTGAAACCACTAGTACTTGTGACTGGACCATCTAGTTGAGTATAAAATCTCAATTGCATAGCCTCCTGTCAAAATTAGACATTAAATTCCAAACATTTAAAGTATAAGGGCCAAAAAGAAAAATATTTTGCATTGAATCAGACATACATGTGGAGATATCTATAATACATGCATAAATCTTTTAAAATAAGCTTGAATTTTCAAGTTTATTTAAGCTTATTAAGCTAATAAGCTCAAAAGCCTCTTAAATAAGTTTTCCTAAACATGCCATTTATATAATAATAATAAAAAGAATAATAATTCAATTACTACCTTCTCCAATTTTCTTTCAACGAAAACCACCCGTTGTTTCAGTTTCTCCAAATACTACGGAATTTCATGCCTGGAATTCACAATTTATCCAAATTAGTAAAAATTAGTGGAATTATAGAATTTAAATGATAAGCAGAGCATTAAACAAGAAATCATACCTCAAACGCAGTTGCAAAGTATATTCACCTTCTCCCAATTTTGCATAATCTGGGTAAACGTCACCCATTGCATACACACGCTATACACGATAACTGGAATATAAATGCAATATATTATTAAACTTAATCTCTATAAAAGATATGAATTATGTAGTAAAAGGAAAAGAATAAAATACCTTGTTTGAATCTGAAATCATATAAAACTGAGATTCAAACTTGTTATCATAGATACGATTGTTAAGAAAGGGTAAAAAAGATGATTGTCAAAACATGAAATCTTTGAGATGCAAAAACCAATAATACCAACAGCCGTCACGTATAAAGTCGTTCAGTGTCTCCTTCGATGGGAGATAGCGGCTGCCGGATCTTACATTTTCTCCAAAATTGGAGACCTAAATAACTGTATTGAACGATTCTTCTGTCGGATGGCATTGTTTTATGTCGAACGACTGCATCTTGATAGAAATCTTGATTTGTCATCGTAGAAAAAAGAAGGCGCAGGTGTGGGTGGGTTTGAGGAGGGATTAGGGCAGGGTAGAGATTGATCGGCTGCTTATTGACGGAAAGAAGGATCCCCAAAGTGAATCCAGTGAAAATCAATATCCTAGCTGAGGTGTAATTTTTGTTCCAAATATACCCTTTGACGTGGCATTAACAACCAATAAAAAGTAGTCAGTTTGCCATGTCAAATAAAAGACTTTAGGTATTGCCCCATATATAGGTGAGATATATATATATATATATATATATATATATATATATATATATATATATATATATATATATATATATAGGGGGGGAGATACATACAGAACCAATTTAAGATACAGTACTGTAGAACTATTTGGAAATTAATCTGGACCCTTAATCTACTTTAATGTACGATTGAAATGATAGGGGGTTAAGTATAAATAATAAAAACTAAAAACCACATATTTATGCGAGTAAGGGTATAATTGGAAAAGATATCTGGAATATCGAATTTAAAATTGAGACTTTATCCCAAACGTGTGCAAAGAAAACGGAAGTGATGATCATGGTTTCCTTACTTCGTGCAACTTCAAAAATTCTCCGATATAATCTTCTGATGGGAAAACATAATCAACCGAAGCTAGATATATTGCGAATTTCATCACTGCGGAAACATTAGTGTTCATATTTTTGGAAATAGTGTTCAACGTCATCAAATAAACGGTTTGACTTGGTCAACATAAATTAAAGTCCTACTGGGTTGCTCTTGAGGTGCAACCGAACACGAGAATAAATGAACCGGGCATTGATTAACTGTATAATCAAATGTGTAACGGACTAAATGTACTGGAATAAGTTAATGGGTAATTAACTAGATATTCCATAGTGGGCTTAGTTTAATTAATGGTTTAATTAAATAAGCGGGCTTGTGCTAATTTGAGTCCAACTCAAATAAGGAAAGGTTTCCTTGGCGAAACCTATAAATAGGGTGCATGGGGTATTGACCTAATACATACTTTTTGGCTTTTAGCTTGCACCCAAGTTTCAGCCGCCCGCTCCCCTTGTCCGTCCGACCGCCGCCCGCCGGACCACCGTCGCCGCCGCACCACCGTCGTGCCGCCGATGTTAGGGTTCGACCGAAAGGGGTTTTCGGTGTGGTTTCGTTTGGGTTTTCTCAAGGGTACTTTACACGACATTGTGGTGTATCATCTCGTTCGTTGTCAACCTCGAGTGTGATCAAGTAGAGGGGTTCTAGCTTGAATCCTAGTTCGTGACAAGTTCTGGCTCGTACAAGATCTCAAGGATTCGCATCACCAAGTGTTGCCAATGTAAGTGATTTATTTGTTTTATTCTAGTTGCCTTAGACTCGTAGATCTAAACGATCCTTATTAGTTTCCTCGTTTATCGTTATGATTTGTTTGTAAATTCGGCGACAAACAAAGTGTCGGTAAATTGGTACGAAACCCAACAGTGGTATCAGAGCGTTGGTCTACGAATCTAAGAGTGTTAGATCCAAAATTCGAAAAATAAAAAGTTTTTTTTTTGTTTATTATTTTCGGTATTTCCGAAAATTGGAAATTTAAATAAATAAATATATATTTTAATTTTGTAAAATAGTTTTTAAATTAAAATATGGAAAGTGGATAATTGTTAAAAAGTCTTAAAATTATCAAGATATTTTTCCATGATTATCTTTCCAAATTATTTAAAATAAGATTAAATAAAAGATTGTATTTATATATTTAAAATTTCGGTTTTAATATATAAATATATAATTATTTAATGTTTTAAATAAATCAAAATTTATTATACATATATACATATTTTCGGATAATATTTATATTTATATATATAAATCGGTATATACATATTTATATAAAAGATTTGGTGAATATATAAAAGATTATTTAAAAGGGGTTTTTAAATAAAGAAACAATATTTAAAATAGGGATATATAAAATCTTGTATATATCCGAAAATTTTAAAAGGATTTAGGGATTTCGAATTTTGGATATTATTTAGATTTGATTTTGTATTTATATATAGTAATATAAAATATCTCCAAAGAGATAAAATCTTAAATCTAAAAGATAATAATAATATATTATATATATATATATATAAATTAATAGTATAATTTAATATATGTATATATATATATTTTCGAATTCCCATATATCAAAATAGTTTTTGATATATTCTTCTGTTATAATATTATGTAAATAAAATATATATTTAAATATTATAATAAGATATAATTAATTAATTATTAAAAGGTGCGTCCTCGCATTTTAATGGAATTAAAAGAAATTATATAATACTTTAGTTAAAGAATAAATTAAAAGTTTAATTTATCATATTATAAAAGTTTATATATGTACAACTAAAGTAATTACATTATCAGTCATGTCACTTAACCCATTGTCTAAAAGTATAGAATGGAACTACCGAAAGGACTTGATAGGAAAATGTTAAAGATTAGAAGTATAATCATAACAATTAAACAAAACCTCCCGTTTAATAATAAATGTGAAAGATTGTGCTCTCCATGAGAGACACACACTCAGTATATAATCTGATTAACGAAGCGCGTGCAATCGAGCCGGTACATTAGTTTTGAGATCATATATATGTGGGTGATAAGATTCTCGCGATACCCAAGCGAACTTGAGCTGGGAATCTTCGTGAGTGCTTTCATGGTAGATTCACCGTCAAATTCATGATCCACGGTATCCCTGTCATGAATTATGTGGCGAGCATAGAATCGAGATTAACATGCCATTTCAAAAGTTTAAAATGAATCTAAAAGATCTAGGAATTTCATGGTGATTGAAATTAACAATAGTATGTTTTCTTATGAAATTATTTGGTGTGAATTACGGCATCCCTCTTCACATTAAATAACGTAATGTTGGATCCTAGCCTTAATAGATTATTGGGTAAATAATGTTAAGGATAATCAATAATAAATAAACTAGTAAAGAAATTGTTTTCTTTAATAGATGTCAATTCCCAACAACAGTAATCTTCCACCACCACCTCCACTTCCACTACCACCGCAAAATCGTCCTCGATTTTCTGTCACAAAAGTTTCACCTCGTGAGAAAATCATGAAGTTTAACTATGTGGATTATATGAATAATTCACAAGCTGCTATTGAAATCCTAAGACTAATTTGGACTTGCAAAATGATAGAAGGAGAATATGTATGTAGCTTCATCGAAAGGATGAGAGGCTACATTGACATATCAGAAAGTTTGGGTGAAAATGTGTCTAAGAAATTAGCGGTTGACATGGTCTTGAACCCGCTAGCTCCGACACATTCTTCGTTCGTATTAGACTACGAAAAGAATAAGAAAGAAATTACACTCATAAAGTTATGCAAAGAACTAACAATTGCTTACGCAAAGATGTTAGGCATTCACAACCCTACTTCTGATACATCTATCTTAAACATTGAATCACAGATTTTACATGTTTTCATTGCAATGAATTGGGTCACTGGAAAAGAAACTGCCCAATGTACCTAGATGATGTGAAGAATCACATGGTCCAAAAGTATGGCATCTCAAGTACACTTATAATTGAACTTCACGGTGCTTCTATGTCTAAATTCTTGGGTCCTCGATACAGGGTGTGGTACTCACATTTGCACTGATATGCAAGGACTAAAGAATAGTAGGAAGCTAAAGCATGGTGAGCTGAATCTAATCATGGGAATCAGAGCCTCGACTGCTGTCACCATGATTGGAGATTATGAGCTCATGCTTAGTAGTGTCTGTTCTATCATTTTATTAGATGATTGTTATTCGCCTTGCATGGCACGAAACATTATTTCGTTTTATGAATTGTTTAAGGATGGTTTTACTTTTGGTTTTGATAATAAAAATGGTTGCATTTTAGTTTACTAAAATGAGGTTTTTATATTCAAAGCTATTCCTTCCTCTGGCATATATGAAAGTGTTGTTTGCATTAACAATAGAAATCTAATATTAAATGTTGATTCATCCAAAGATGTATTGGATAAATCATGTCTATGGCATTGTCGCTTAGGCCACATAAACAAGAATAGGATCGCCAAACTCCAAAAGGATGGAGTGTTGGAATCCTTTGACCTCAAGTCAAATGATGTAAGTGAATCTTGTTTACCTGGCAAGATGTCTAAAGCGCCATTCACAGGGACTTGTGAGAGAGGCAAAGACTTGTTGAATCTTGTACACACTGATGTGTGTGGACCATTCAAGTCAAGCACTAGACATGGTGAAAAATACTTCGTTACATTTACTGATGATTTCAGTAGATATAGTTATGTTTATTTGCTTAAACATAAGTCAGAAACTTTTGAGACATTCAAAGTGTTTCAAAACGAAATTGAGAATCAATTGCGCAAAAGGATTAAGATGCTCCGCTCTGACAGGGGTGGAGAGTATCTTAGTCAAGAGTTCATGGATCATCTAAAGAGTTGTGGAATAGTATCCCAACTGTCACCTCCTAGAACTCCACAACTTAATGGAGTGTCTGAGAGGAGAAATCGAACATTGTTAGATATGGTTCGATCGATGATGAGTCGTGCAACTCTTCCAGTGAGCTTCTGGGGTTACGCCCTAGAAACAGCAGCTGATATCTTAAACCACATACCAACTAAGAAGGTTTACAAGACACCCTCTGAAATGTGGACAGGGAATCCTCCATCGCTCTGACATTTGAAAATCTGGGGTTGTGAAGTTTACGTGGGACACGAAACTCATGACAAACTGGAAAGAAAATCAGAGAAGTGTCATTTCATTGGCTACCCTCGCCAGTCTTTTGGATATCGGTTTTACAAACCGGCTGAGAACAAAGTGTTCATAGCTCGTAGAGGATTCTTTCTTGAGAGAGAGCTATTATCCAAAGAAGACAGTGGGAGCAAAATTGATCTTGAAGAGTCTCAAGGATCAACCAATGAAATTGAAACGGAACCTATAGTTGACACTAGCACTCAACCAGAGGATGAGACTCCTGTTGAACAAAATGATATAACTCCTACCATTCCACGTAGATCCTCTAGAGTTGTTCGCCCTCCTGAGCATCTTGGTGACTATTATGAGTACCATATTGCTGAAGGCGATGCATCGACTGATAATGGTATACCAGTTGATGATGATGAGCCATCAAACTATAAGGAAGCTATGGAAGGCCCTGAGGCTGATAAATGGAAAGAGGCTATGGAGAGCGAGATTCAGTCCATGTATGACAACCAAGTATGGAACTTGGTTGATGTTTCACTTGGCACTAAAACCGTTGGGTGCAAATGGATCTTCAAGAAGAAGACAGACATGGATGGGAATGTACACACCTTTAAAGCCAGGTTGGTTGCAAAAAGTTATACTCAAACTCATGGGATTAATTATGATGAAACCTTTTCACCAGTAGCTAAGATAAAGTCTATGGATATTGCCTGCTATAGCTGCATTTCATGATTATGAAATTTAGCAGATGGATGTGAAAACTGCTTTCCTAAATGGAAAGTTAACTAAGGATGTCTATATGGCACAACCAAAAGGTTTTATCCACAAGCAACATCCTCAGAGAGTGTGCAAGCTTGTGAAATCAATCTATGGATTGAAACAAGCGTCTCGAAGTTGGAATCTTTGCTTTCATGAAAGAGTCAAACAATTTGGGTTTTCTAGAAGCGAAGATGAGTCCTGTGTTTATATCAAAGCTAGTGGGAGCACTGTAATCTTCCTAGTATTATATGTCGATGACATATTACTCATTGGCAATCACATTCCTACACTGTAAGATGTGAAGTCTTGGTTGGGAAAGTGTTTTGCAATGAAGGATCTAGGAGATGCAGCGTATATACTTGGAATTATGATATATAGAAACAGAGAAAAACGTCTAATAGGATTGAGCCAGAGTACATACTTAGACAAGACATTGAAGAGGTTTCATATGCTTGAGTCTAAGAAGGGTTATTTACCAATGAACCATGGCATAACTTTGACTACAAGTCAATGTCCCAGCACTGAGTTAGAGCGGGATAAGATGAATCAAATCCCATACACTTCGGCTATAGGTTCGATCATGTATACCATGATATGTACACGCACTGATGTCTCATATGCTTTAAGCATGGTGAGTCGATATCAGGAAAACCCTGGCAACGATCATTGGATAGCGGTGAAAACGATTCTCAAGTACCTAAGGAGAACAAAGGATATGTTCTTAGTGTATGGTGGGAAAGACGAACTAAAAGTGAAAGGTTATTGTGAAGTGAGTTTCCAAACGGATAGAGATGACTCATGTTCACAATCTGGGTGGGTATTCCTACTGAATGGAGGAGCTGTCACTTGGAAAAGATCCAAGCAAAAGACATTTGATGATTCCACATGTGAATCTGAGTATATTGCTGCTAGTGAGGCAGCAAAAGAGGCCACGTGGTTGAAGAATTTCATCGGTGACCTTGGTGTCGTAACAAGCATCAAGGACCCATTGAAAATCTACTGTGATAATGAAGGTGCAGTCGCACTGACTAAAGAATCCAAAGATCACAGTCGAACCAAGCATAAACTCAGAAAGTATCACTATGTGCGAAAACATGTTGAGGAAGGGGACATCATCGTGACTAGGGTATCATCGGATGAGAATCCAGCTGATCCATTCACAAAGCCACTAAGTCGATCCAAGCATGATGCACACGCTAGGACGATAGGGGTAGACTCCAAAGTGACTTATATTAGTTTATTTATTAAAACTGTATTACCAATATTAAATTGTATGAATGGATGATTTATTTATGGTGATTAAATAATATGCAAGTGTTCTATTATTCATATAGTATTTAAAATTGGAGTTTCACTTTTGCATGTTTAGAACAAAATCCAAAGTGATCTAATAGATCATTTGAACTTCCACAGTCGATCTTTCTCATGGGAATGAGAAATGAATTAAGATGTCATGAAGAGTAAGTAGACTATTCATAAGATTGAACATGGCATAGAGATTGTTGCTACTCTCATGAGCATTTAAATGGAGATTTTAGATGTTGGACCAACCCATGCTCATAGTATTACCTCATGGACAAATTCAAAGGTAATAGTGAGATGGTAATATCATATAGGTCTTAAAACCTAGATACATTAGTCTCCTAATATGAGTTCGTGATGCATTGGTTTGCTCCAACGCTATTCGTAAATGGTAGCTATACAGAGTACTTCCATGTGTCATGTAATGATTATGGCAGAGACAATGTAAGTCGAAGTTTATTCGCTCCTTCTTCCAAAGTAGGAAAGAAGAGATATCTGTGGGCCCCCGGTTGATTTGATGTGACAATTAAAGTACCTGCGCAGGTCATGACTAAATTGAAAGTTCAATTAGTAGGCTAATCAGTCATCATAAATCTTGATCAAGAAACATAGTCGTGACTAGAGATTGACGAGTGTCCGTGTCTCTAGTTACGGGATATCGCGAAGTGAAGGACATATGATCACTTATCTTAGAAACTGACTTCTGATAAGATTCAGAGTTCAGCAGCGGCACATGTTTGCACACTTTAAAAGTATGCTTGACAGGCGTTTATAGTTGATGAGATGTCCAAGTGAGAGACTGTTGGAAATAGTGTTCAACGTCATCAAATAAACGGTTTGACTTGGTCGACGTAAATTAAAGTTCTACCGGGGTTGCTCTTGAGGTGCAACCGAACACGAGAATAAACGAACCGGGCTTTGATTAACTGTATAATCAAATGTGTAACGAGCTAAATGGACTGGAATAAGTTAATGGGTAATTAACTAGTTATTCCATAGTGGGCTTAGTTTAATTAATGGTTTAATTAAATAAGCGGGCTTGGGCTAATTTGAGTCCAACTCAAATAAGGAAAGGTTTCCTTGGCGAAACCTATAAATAGGGTGCATGGGGTATTGAACGATTCTTCGATGGGAGATAGCGGCTGCCGGATCTTACATTTTTTTCAAAATTGGAGACCTAAATAACTGTATTGAACGATTCTTATATATACATATATATATATATATATATATATATATATATATATATATATATATATATATGTATATATATATATATATATATATAATATAGGGGTGAGATATATACAGAACCAATTTAAGATACAGTACTGTAGAACTATTTGGAAATTAATCTAGACCCTTAATCTACTTTAATGTACGGTTGAAATGATAGTGGGTTAAGTGTAAATAATAAAAACTAAAACCACATATTTATGCGAGTAAGGGTATAATTGGAAAAGATATCTGGAATATTGAATTTAAAATTGAGACTTTATCCCAAACATGTGCAAAGAAAACGGAAGTGATGATCATGGTTTCCTTACTTCATGCAACTTCAAAAATTCTCCGATATAATCTTCTGCTGGGAAAACATAATCAACCGAAGCTAGATATATTGCGAATTTCATCATTGCGGAAACATTAGTGTTCATATTTTTTGGAAATAGTGTTCAACGTCATCAAATAAACGGTTTGACTTGGTCAACATAAATTAAAGTCCTACTGGGGTTGCTCTTGAGGTGCAACCGAACACGAGAATAAATGAACCGGGCTTTGATTAACTGTATAATCAAATGTGTAACGGGCTAAATGGACTGGAATAAATTAATGGGTAATTAACTAGATATTCCATAGTGGGCTTAGTTTAATTAAATAAGCGGGCTTGGGCTAATTTGAGTCCAACTCAAATAAGGAAAGGTTTCCTTGGCGAAACCTATAAATAGGGTGCATGGGGTATTGACCTAATACATACTTTTTGGCTTTTAGCTTGCACCCAAGTTTCTGCCGCCCCCTCCCCTTGTCCGTCCGACCGCCGCCCGCCGGACCACCGTCGCCGCCGCACCACCGCCGTGCCGCCGATGTTAGGGTTCGACCGAAAGGGGTTTTCGGTGTGGTTTCGTTTGGGTTTTCTCAAGGGTACTTTACACGACATTGTGGTGTATCATCTCGTTCGTTGTCAACCTCGAGTGTGATCAAGTAGAGGGGTTCTAGCTTGAATCCTAGTTCGTGACAAGTTCTGGCTCGTACAAGATCTCAAGGATTCGCATCACCAAGTGTTGCCAATGTAAGTGATTTATTTATTTTATTCTAGTTGTCTTAGACTCGTAGATCTAAACGATTCTTATTAGTTTCGTCGTTTATCGTTATGATTTGTTTGTAAATTCCGCGATGAACATAGTGTCAGTAAATTGGTACGGAACCCAACAATATTTAGGGTTTTTGCGGCAGATGGAGTGTAACGTAATCTGAAATTGAAGGTTGAAGAACAATGTCGGGTAAGTAATTCGTTCATGTAATAGCTTTAATTTACAGGTAAAACATATATATTTAGGGTTTCGACCGTAAACATTCATGAAATCGGTGAGGATTAAGTAGTTAAATGCTATGTCTGAGACATATATGTTGATAATTGGAATTTATTACTGTAGGTCGATATTTTAGACCATCTTTTTTGATTAAACGAAGTTAATAACTTGCATTCATTGTCAATGGGTTTATTAGAAATCCTAAATACATTCATGTTATTTGATAAAAAAAATGTTTTTTATTAGAATACATTCATGTATATTAAAATTGATAAAATACAGTAATGTATAAGTTGATAATTGGAATTCTTTTTACTGTAGTTCGATTTTTTAGACCATCTTTTCTGATTAAACGAAGTTAATAACTTGCATTTAGTGTCAATGTGTTTATTAGAAAACCTGAATACAATCATGTTATTTGATGAATTTTTTTTTTATTAGAATAGATTCATGTATATTAAAATTGATAAAATACATTAATGTGTATTGAGGTATTTGCAGTTTATTAAATTAAGATTGTTTGTTGATTTTAAATCAGATGTGCAACATAACGCCAAGAAAAGATGTCAAGGTGGAAGTTCAAGCAAAAGGGCAACTGGAAAGAAAGGTAGCTAGATTATTTAAGTTATAATTTCGTGTATTTTGCAGAATTTAGCTACTGTGAAACATTAATGCAGAGATTGATAATGAAAGATAACGTAAAGGAAAAGCCAAAAGGGGTGGTCCAAATGTGCATCAACAGGCTGCAAGATCTGGAGCCAGCGACAATCTTCAAGTATTGCAAACAAGATCTAGCCCGAAAACATTCCACGCAGTCATGTCTAACTTGAAACCACATCAGAAGGGGGCCCTAGATAAAATGGGGTTCTCAGGGATTAAGAAATATTCCATTGATGGTATACCAACGACATTAGGGCTATTCGTGGTCGATAATTTTGACCCAATAAGCATGGAAATTAAACTGCAAAAAGGATCCATAAAAATCACAATGGACATGATTGCGGAAATGTTGGTTTTGAACAACATAGGTGTTAATATTACTGAGTTGATGGAGGAAAAGGACGAGGGATTAATTCAAAACTGGATGAGTCAATATCAAGACTGTAAGGATATAACTCCAGGAGAGATCAAATTAAGAATCAGGAGGTCCCGAGTGGCGGATCTAAATTTCAAACTTAATTTCATTGTCCTTTTTTGTAATTCAATGGGTATAATAAAGCAAGGAGGAGTGTGTGGTCTTAAGATACTTTCATATCTAAAAAAACGACTGACCTTGGGGGAATAAACTGGTGCAACTATTTATGGGAAAGTTTAAAACTATGTAAAAAAGGATGGGTTAAAGGAAAGAAGGGTTGCTTTTTCCGTGGACCGTTAACTCTCTTAATGGTAACTATTTTTAAAACTATAAATTTATTTACATAAACTAACTAGTTTGTTGGTGTGCTAAGATTTTTTGTTGTAATTAATATAATTGTGTCTGGCATAGATGTGTTACGTGGACAAAAGCAACTGTGATGGATTCTCAATTTCTACGATTCGACCGCCTGTTTCTGTGTGAAATTTAGAGCTGCTAAATGATCGGGAATTAAAAGAAATAGAAAATGGGGGTTTTGGCCCGGGTGAAATTGATACAACAATAAAAGATGATGGTGGGGAGCTAATACCCGAGGACAAAGATGCAAGCATGTACAATTTTTATTTTTCAGCATAAAACGGTAACAAATTTCACATTTATATATAATAACAATTGTGTCAGGGTTTATTGTGGAACCTTACCTCTTACATCAAAGATGTACATCGGGCAATCGTTGGATTCGACAACACCTTTGCTGCAGCAAAAAACCAAGAAAGCAAAACGATCGAGGAATAAAACTGAGAATGTAGCAGAACTTGTGGTAAGATATCATAAATGTATAATTTAGTTTGAATTATATGCTAAATACAACAAGGGTTACTAACGTGGGGAAATTTTATTTAATGGACTAATTTTTTTTTTCAATTCTATTTTACAGAAAAGTTTATTTGGGAAATATCTTGTTATAAAAAATCATCTCAAGGGTAGTGCAATTGTTCAGTCAGAGTTGGTGATAGCAGATTACAAATGGCAGTCGATTCGTTATAAGAAGAATACAGGTCTGTTTCTTATGAGGTTTATGGAGTCATATTCTGGACAGGATTTAAGGAAGTATGTTAGTGGGCTGGAAGAAGATACTGAAAAGTTGGAAAGTCAGCTAGAAGGTTTGAAGAAGAAGTATGCATCACGTATAGTACTGGGTGAATGCAACATGGTAAGGGATGAAATAAAATAAATGTTGTTGAACTATGCAACATAAAAGTATGGAGGATGACGTACTTAGCTGTTTGCACTAATGAATTGAATTTAGTTGTTCTTTTTTTGGGTATTATGAACTTGGATACTTGGATATTGCTCAGTTTTTATTTTCCGTACTTGGATTGATATGTTTCTTTGGATTTTTAGGATTGTGATGGATTACTACGTTTTTTGTGTGCAAATTTTGATTGTATTATGTGTTTATGTTTAGTAAATAAAAATAGAGTAAAAAGGGTAAGCATGATAAAAACATTAATGTAACTAGAATGGGAGTCGGATACATCAATGTATTCATTAAAGCAAAATTACAAAACATCAATGTATTCGTAACTGTAAATTACAAAACATCAATGTATTGATAAAGTAAATTACAAAACATTAATGTATTATTTAGAATAGCTGATTAAACATAGGTATATTATTTTACGTTGATGTAACCCCATTATTGCAAGTATAACAAAGTATGTGTGATATAATGGCATCGACTATGGTTCGCATATAGTGATGATTCGTAATGATAAGATGAAACGATAACACATATGTAAAGCGAACATTAAGATTAACATGTGTTGTAAAATATAAACATCAAATTAACTTCAAACCAAAATGTAGTAAATTAAAAAACTAAAGTGCTAAGAAGAATTTTATAACGGAAAGATTAACAAATATTGTTTTAACATTAATATTAGAAAATAACTAGTCTGAAAAGTAATCTTCACCGGAATCAATCTCATCACCAGAATCAGTTTCGTAATCTTGTCCATCTCCACCGGCTTCCTCTTCTAATGATTCTTCTTCATCTTCATTTTGATCTTCTTCTTCATGTTTTCCTTCCTCTTGGATAACATCTAATCCTCCAGATTTCAACCATTGTTCATGTCCACGCCTATTATGTCCCGTATGTTTACAAATACCACACATTCGAGATTTGAAAGGACGTTTCCTACTGGTTATAGATTTGTTACCGTTTTTTTGAATTTCAGCCGCACTCCTAATCCCTTTTGACCCCTTGTTGCTTGATCTTGGAGGGTTCTTTATTTCAACTTTATCTGGAACTGTTACACCTAACATTTTAGAATACATATCATCCTTGTTTTGGACATTTTTTAATGCCCCCAATCCGTCTTCCATTTTCTTCTTAGATTCTTTGCAATTTTGTAGATATTCAGCTAACTTTGGAATATCATCATGCATCAAATTAATAAGGTCACCAACTACGGAGAAAATCTGTGATGCTAACTTATCACCCTCATCGTCAAACGACCCATACACGTGTTTATTTCCTATCAAATCGGCAGGTAACACGTTCTTTGACCATCGAGCTTTAATGTACATGACCGGTATTCTGTCAACACAATTATTTTGTAGAACACAAAATATGTGACGACATAACACCCCATGACGCGTATAATGACCGCATGAGCAGGTTATTGTTCCAACCTGTCTATTATATAAAACCTGTTTTTTTTTTATAAGTAAAAAATATATATGAGTATAATTCATATATAGGATGTACGTAAAAATTGAAAATTATGATTAATTTAACTACATAATACCTTAGTTGTAACAACAATTTCACCCGCCTTGTTCCTTTGAACTATGTTGCTCCACTGAACATCACCTTCGTCCCCTGACATAAGCTGTGAACATGAATATAGACCTTTACGGATTTCATTTTGAACATCTAGAAAAACTGAATGAGTGTAAACTTGCATCGCATGCCTCTCTATAGGTAAATCAGTACACTTAAACAGTTTTGAAGCATCCGTTTTGTGGTCATCTAGACGTTGGTTGTACCTTTGATGGTCCATAGCTTGTTCAAAATACAACATAAAATAAACAAACGTGTTAGCACTGTCAATAAACATTTGAAAAAAAGCATTCGAGCTCTCAGAACGAGACGTTGTTTTCATCAGCCCACACATGGGGAAGTCGTTAAAATATGCAGGAATCCATCTATGTCTAATTGAGTACATCTTAGTCAACCATTTGTTGCATCCAAGGTCATATGAGTCGATTAATTTAGCCCAACGTTCTTCAAATACTTCGGGTCCAATATACACATTCCATATTAGCTTATGAAAATCTTTCCTGAACATCGTATCGGTTGGTAAATCTCCAAGTACCTGTATGAAATATATGTAAACTCTATAGTTGATGACATTATCAGCATGCCCTAAACTATTAAACAACTCATAAGTGAAATCATACCTTTCCAGGGAGTTTCTGGGTGATGTGCCACATGCACAATCTATGTCGTGATTCGGGAAATGTTTGAACAATTTCCCTCCTTAGTGGGGGATCTTGGTCGGTTAACACTAATGGTGGCTGTTTTTTGTGAACCTTCAGGAATGCTTCCAACATCCATGAATGCTATGGTTTCGTCGGATAGTAAGGCAGCACCAAATGTATCACACCTCTTGTTGTTGTCTACACCCGTGAATGGGACAAAGACAAAATCATATCTACACAAAATTATACACATGTTAATAAAAAGTATAAGTAATTTAAATATCTAAGATTAATGTCAAACGTTATTTATTTGTACGGAACGTAGCATCAAATGATACGACGTCGCCAAAAACATCATAACTAGCCTCCATTATCTCATCCGCCCAATACATACCGACAAGCTCTGAATCACGAATATGATATTCAAATGAGAAACCGGGAACATGTGCCTGCCTGTTTATCATCTTATCAACCAACATCTTAGCATCATTATCACCGACAAACTTGTTCACAGCTGTTTTAGAATTCATCCAATCTTTAGGAGTACCACGTACTCCGCCGTATCCACCGGTAAGACCAACTTGTAATATGTGTGCCTTTGTTGCACTTACGTTCCCCAATGATGCACGATGTATATGCCTAAAATCACCATACTGCAGTTGTAGACTTTAGACAAATCCATATTACATTTTCTAATTAATGAATGATTGTGATTCTCAACAAACTGCAAAACTTCAAAAGATTATGTGCCATTTGTGCCTTTAAACCCAATCTTCGCTGGGCAACCAGTTACGATAGACGTAGTTATCCGTTTTGTTTTTTTATTACCTTCCGCTGATGTTCCTGGTTGGTCTGACTCATTCAAAGTATTTTTTTCAGTCTTAGACCTTGACTTACCGGCACGATTGCATAGAATGTATCTGTGAGTTATCTGACCCTTGTACTTCTTTACACCGGACTTGCATATATTAAATCGGGCCTTATGAGCATAATCTTTGTACATCTCATAACATTAATCAAAATTCTGATAAATACTACCAACCAATGGTTTCTCATCAACTGGGACATGTGGGATCCAATACGCAGTACCATGAGGACTGGGAATTAACTCGGCATCAATTGTATTCTCTTCATTGTCCTCTTCATCTACACAAAACAACATTTTAAAATTTTAATACTTACTATTGTAATTTTAATATTTACAAATACATTAACCTGTAAAAACAACGATGCATTATAAAATGTTGTTTTGTACTCTGGATTACATGAATGTAACAAATTTACGAACATTCAAAAACATAGTTTGATATAATTAAAAAAAATTAGAAAACCCATTACTGTATCTTAAGAATCAAGAAAAAATTG